>JAMXBB010000011.1:67592579-67609848 GCA_024138015.1 Lumnitzera littorea | reverse complement strand
ATTAAAAAAAAAAATTACTTATGTTGTAATTTTACAAATACATTCATAGTATAAATATATTACTTCAAGTTATTTAGACAAACATATAGCCAAAAGAAATTAACTAATGGAACTTAAGTTTATCATTGGAGATATGATTTGCACAATTTTTTATTTTCACAGTGGCCACAATTTGGTATTATGTACATATATAATCCGATATTATGTACATATTTGTACATAAAGAATCAAATATATAGATCCATTAATGCATCAATTTGGTTTTTAGTACCATATTTTTTATACGTTCAAATAATAATTATGTTGAACACCATAAAATAATCTTCTTTAAACACTAACACGATACATTCAATTTTACAAAATAATTTATTTGAATATAACAATACCATTCTAACAAAAACCATATTCTACAACTTAAGTTATCATAAATTCATGTCATATATTTATCATATATATATATATATATATATATATGTCAAACATTGACATATAGACATGTAGAGTGGTCTACATTTTGCGTTAATTGTCAACAATCAAGTTTATGACTAATAATGTTTGTAGGGAAAAAAATAGTACTCAAAGAATACACCCATTTATCAATCATGAAACTAATAGTTGGTAAAACTCTTATACATAATTTTTATTACAATTTCACTTAATCATAGCCATTGGAAAAATAATATAAATCAATTTGCAACATTGATATATATATATATATATATATATCTATATACACACACACATACATACATACATAGATGTGTCTTCGAACATATGTTTCATTAACTTAGCCAAACATATATTGACTAAATATATAAATTATAATATTAATGATGTTACCTATTTAAGATTGTTGAATAAGAATTAAATCACAGAAAATATAAATTCCATGCTCTAGTTGAATATGTTATTATTTTCTCAATATTTAAAACACAAAATAATGATAACTTAATAGAATTTTTTTTTGTTTCAACATAGTTTTAATTTTGAAAATACCTGTGTTACTTGGACATAATAATATGTCCATAGGCTACCTTTTATTTTATTTTATTTGCAATAGATTGAATTTTTCTTTTTGGTGATTGTCTAATTTCTTTTGTTGGGAATTAAAGTGCTATGATATGTTTAATATGGTAAGTGTACTTCACTAAAAACATAAAGCACACACATATGCATTTATGTCTATGTTTCAAAGATTTATTTTGCATGAGAACGAATAAAATAGACTTAGAAGTACAATAATATTGCATTTTCCATATTTTTCTCCTATTGTTGACTTTACTCTTATTTTCTTTCTGGATGAAATTCATCGAAAGTGAAGAAAAAAATAAAAAGAAAAAAGAAACAAGACTCATGGTGAAGACTCTAAGCTTTTAGAGCAATGAAAGAAGATCAAATTACTTTGTTCAATCAAAACGTACAGCATTCAAACTAAGCAAGTGGTTTAGCAAAATGTTTGAATCTAAGTAATGAGATTTAACCAAAGTGGTTCCCATAATTCTAGTATGTTCGACAATGTCATATGAAGGAAATAAGATATGATATAAGAGATCCAAGTATTAATACTTCATATAATCTCATCTTTAAGTTATGAACAAAGTGTCATGTTTACAAACCTTACTTAAATTGTTCGTTTTATTCAATCTCACCCATGTTATTCTAGTGAAATTCCTTATTACTGCATATCTCGTACCTACCATATATATCCAAATTTGCTTTAAATTCCTAATCGTCTATCATTTACTCCACCTCTTTTTCTTCTAAATCAATAGTACCATTTATCGAATTTTGGAGCCACATCATTGGAGATTAAATATATTTTGTTTATGTTATTGATGTTGTGTGTGTGTGGCTAAGTTTGTTTAAGGGTCACTATATATGGTTGAATCTTGGATTATAATGGTAATAGGGTAGTTTTGGAGCAAGGATTTGTGTTTGATGTATTTAATGCACGTATTTAAGAGAACTTAATGCAATATATGGCTCGATATCCATATCGATTGGTTTAATGAATTATGATTAGTCTGAAGGAGTAAATACAATTTAGCGCAACTAAAACGCGTTTACCTAATTGGTCTATATGGTCAACAATGAATCTTAGGGTCTCAATCAACTTTTGAGTTTATCAATTAGCCACACGTAAGTTTAAAAGTAGGGTAGGTAGTGTGTGAAAGAGATCGACAAATGAATACTTAAGTGATTTTAACCACATTTAGTTATAAAACATGATTTATAATCTTGAACAACTACACTGCATTTCCTTGGATGGTTTTAGCTTAGTTAAATTTATTAGTTCAAAACTCAATCATCTCATAGCTTTTCCAGAAGAGAAACTAACAGGAAAATCTTGTAAGTTACTTTTCTATTTTAATCAATATGCTTGGTGGTCACCAATTTCAACCCTAACACCAAGCACAAAAGGAGATGAAATTACTAACTTGCATGAGTTCTTGAAGCCCCAAATGTTTAACCTTTTTTTGCATGATCTTTTGAAGTATTTATTTGGGTTTCGGTTAACTATTACGGTTAAATTTATTAACTAATTGATTACTTCAGTCTAAGATTAAAAAAAAAAAAAAAACAAAAGAAAAAAGAGTATTGTACTTGGCTGTGTATATCGAATTATTCTGTTATGCATATAATGATTTTAATACATTTATATAATAATTAAGGCTATAGTATGATGGATCAAATTGTACCTGCTAAATAACCTTATGAAGTTGTAATATACAGAAAAATGTAGTTAAATAAAAATACAAGACTACAAATGATATAAATATCAAAATAAAATGATCAAAATATTATTTACATGCAACAACAGACATCGTAAAGTACTATATGATTTTTATAAACATGGCAATTGGTAGAAGATGGTCTTGTTATACTGATGAAGAAACCGATTTTATAATACTGAGAATAATGGAACTAGAGCGGATGATACAATGAAGAGGTCCCAGGTGACTCCACGTACTTGATTAGCTCGTGGAGAAGACCCACATGTATTTACTACATGAGTCCAAAATATGAAGCCACGTCTATTTCCATTGTCGGTAGAACGCAATCAACATCAACAACAACAACAACAACAATAATAATAATAATAATAATAATAATAATATATGTATATATAATTATTGAAGGAAATGCTATGGGTGCTCATGGAAAATGTGAGGTACAAATACCATGAGTATAATTTGGCACCATATTAATTCTATACAGCATCATTCGTGATTGGAATTAGTAAGCACGTTACAAAAAGTACAAAATTAGGAAAATTCATAATATACATAAATATAATTCTAGTATGAGGCTACTGGTGATGAAAGTGAAACCTCATAAATGGATCTCCTCCTTCTTCATCCTTTCAATTTATATCAATTTCACAACTCATTGTTTGAGATATTGCTTAAATATTTCAACTATCTTATGATAAATTTATTATATAAATCTTATATTCCTTATAATTTTAATAATTGATTATATGAGATAATATCTAAAGGAAAAAGTTTACTACCTTTTCTTACTATTAATCTATAGTGTTTGTGTTAATACACTTCTACATATAACACATTAACTTTGCTCACTTTTATTTTTTGTACTGAAAAGAAAATTCCTTAAAAGAAAAAAAAAATAAAAAGAAAAAGAAATCATTATATACAGTGGCTGTGGAAGTTGGAAAAGATGGCCTTAATGTTGGTTGGTATGGGATTGGATGCTCGTGATTTAGGTGAGACGTGCGAAGTTTATGTCTCTACGAAAGAGAGTGATGGTGATGATTCATTCATTTAATGGGTTTAGGCGGAGGTTTTACCAAGCAAGAAACTGTCTTGTTATCTCTCTTAAGTAGAGAAGGACTTCGAACCTCACGATCATCACGAAAAAGTCCTCATTTGGCCAAATTATTCTTTGTTCGTAGTGGAAATAATTAATTTGCTGTCCCAAATTGTAGGCCAATGCATTTAAAAAGTTCACCTTAGATCATTTTCAGAAGGGAAAGTATAGGAAATCTTTTTAAGGATTTTCCTTAACATACAAGTTAAAAGTACCTATAAGAGGGTTGAAAAGAAAAAAGAAAACACGTCTTTGTATGTTTTCATTATACTATCATGTTTCATACAGAGGAATAAATCAAAATAAAATTGCAATTTTAGATATCATGTTTCAAAGAGGATCTTGGTTCTACTTTTGATCAGTAGAGTTACGATTTTATTTTTCCTTTTTGTTAATTATTATTGATCAAAATTATTTATTTAACTTTTATATTAATTATGATATTTAATAATTAAAGATATTTTTAATAATTACTACTATATATATATTTTAATTCCATTCCATTCCATGTATATTTTCATATGCGAGAAAAGATTTGTTATTCCAATTTTTATTCCATTCCACACAATTTTTATGTACCAAACCTACCATTAATGAAAAATGAAAAATACATGAGCTATAAGCCAATTATGACATCGCATGTATGTGAAGGAAATGAAAAAAACATGTATTTGAAACGTAAAAGATAATTTTTAGGTAGTGTTACATAATAAGTTAGCGCCTCTCGCTCTTGCTAGTAAAGAAAGAAAAGCTCTCTTGGTGGGAGTCATTTTCACCGAGCTGGTGATATTTTTATTCTAATTTGACTCGTCGTTTGATCGCACTTTGCTCAGACTTTCGGTATTTCCATGCAAAAATTTGCAAATTCGTCATTGTGTCGTATAAATATACATACTTTTTACGATCAAATATAGTTGTATTTATTTGTCTTATCCAATAAAAGTAAATATAGTTCGAATTTCATCACCAGATTATTACATCATAGAAACCATTAACCTATACACAAACCCAAGTATTTTTTCATGGCTCTAATATTTAGTCTAAATCAACTAATTGAACTTGCAGTCTGAATTTTTGGAGGGGAAAAAGAAAAAAAAAAAGGAGTTGCACTCTGAAAATGTAAGATTGAACCATCCGCATGCTTTCATCATGAATCTTTGTCTTTGTCCATTTTCTGTGTTCCTGTAATTTACAGCATAAACACAGTGCCAGTGGGCAGTAGAAACTCCAGTTGAGCTTACTTGGTTACTTATGTCTTGTTACTTAGATTTTTTGCATCTTTGATTTCTTGGTTCGGTTGATACAATTCCGTCTCTGTTGTTGTAGTCATCCAATTTATTTGTTCGTTTGCTGTGTCTTCATTTTCTCATTCTAATGCCTTAAACAAAGGTAAGAACCCAGTAACATTCCTAGTTGAAGATAATGATTTCAAATTGCAATATCAAAGAAATTCAACTTCACTCGATAGTAGTGGTTCATATCCATGGCTTAATTAAGATTGGATAAAATGAAAAAAAAAAAAAAAAAAAAGGTGGATTACTGGGGCTTCATTGGAGGAAGTCATTGATCGTGAGCTAGTGAGGAAGGAAAATGGGCTGAGAAGGAGTATTCCAAGAGTCAGAGTTAAAATTAATTGCAATTAACCACTAAAAATAGAAATGACAGGTTCATTGAAGAGAGAGATATAACATGAGTTTCAGATACAAAGATTGTCTCGTTTTTGTTTTACTCATGTTAAGTTGAGACACAAAATTCAATAGGCTTCTGGAAAAGTTGCTCAAGTGATAATTGTGGCCTTAAATGGGTGCTGTGGGCCAATAGGGTTATGGATAGATTCTAATCAGCTTCAAGGGCTAAAAGTGTAAATGAAGAGACTTAGAGATGCTTTAACGAGAAGAATGCTTTTATTAGAGTGTTCATTGTTCGATTTAATTTGATTCATGAATCGAATCGAATCGAACCGTAATAATTCTATTCAAATTCTTAATAAATCGAGTTGATTTTAATAGTTTGATATTTTAAATTGAATCGCTTTAAATGCAGTTCGATTTAATTTTTAAAAATATCTTGTTACATCTGATAATTCAAATAGTTATTGAAAATTTTAATTAAATATTGATGATCAAAATGAGAAATATTATGTAAGAGTTAAAATCATGTAGTATTATATCGCAATAATATTACATTTTATAAAATATGAAGATTTGCTTGAGAGATGAAAAATAACAGTAAAAAAGAAGAAATAAACAGTAAAAGTTAAGTGTAAGAAGAGAGATAATAAAACAAAATATATGTAAAGTTAAAATAAAATGTTAATCTGTTTAAAAGAAAAAAAAATTTCACTTATTTTTTATTTTTAAATAAGAAACGATTCGAGTTGGTTCAATATCCTAAATCTAATCATGAATTATTTGAATCTCTTTTGAATCAAATTGCAAACTGAATCAAAATATAAAATAATCGCATTTTACAATTTGATCCACTTTCGTTCCGATTTTGGTTCGGTTTAGTTCAGACAGCTTTTACCAACGAAACTCAAGGACTACTACCCCTTTGAACCGAGTTACTTCACCATCTCCAAACTCTAACCGTTTTTCCCTTCCCACAGACGCATCCACACTAAGAGAACCTTGGTCTCTGTTCCCCACAAACACTATAAAAGCTTTACTTTCTACCCCATGCAAATCTACTGCAGCCATCATTAACATAGCTAATGATTCCCCTGCCTAAAACCTTCAACTAGTCCCTCTCCATCGGCCCTCATAGTAATATTACCACATAAGATAATGAACCTGAAGTTCAAAAAGACTTTACCTAACCTCTTATAGTCACTAAAGCTGATATTATTATTGAGAGAATTATAACAGGGAATAAAAAAAGGTATCGATACTTTAAAAACGGATTTAAATAAGAGATTAGTATTTCGAAAAGTTTAAATAAAATGTTAATATTTTATGAAGTGATTTAAATAATTTTATAAAATGATTATTACGTTATAATTTTATAATAATTGGATTCTTTATTTGAATTCATTTTGTGAAATATTAATTTTTCATTTAAACTTTTCAAAACATTAAAGAGTAGAGAAATTTTTGGTTGATTCAAGATTAGGCGGAAGACTTCACTTGGATATGTCTGGAGGAAAGGGCTACCAAGAAGAACGAAGAATGAAGGGGCTGAGGTTTCCGATCTAAATGTTGATCGTGTGGCTGACCAATAACAGCCAAATGGGGCCATGAATTTTTCAAGTTGGAATTATCAATGGTCACAACTTGTGGTAGTTTTTATTGTAAAGAAAATGAAAATAAATCAAGTTATGTCAATAAAATAAGGAGAATGAGATATGATGGTTCTTGTTATATTCCTCGTGGAGGACTAACCGATGGTTTAGAGTTGTGGTAGACGAGGGAGGTGATGGTTTAAGTGTTAGACTCTGGTAACCCACATTCGGTTGTGACGCCGTTAAAGCAGGTAGATGGGAAGGAGCTGGGTATTATTTATTACATGTACTTGCCGAGTTCCATTTTTCCGAGGAAAAAAGGGTTTACGGAGGGATTTGGTCCAATATTCCCACATTGTGGATTGTCCTTGAACATGCGAAGGAGATTTTTCTAACAAAATTTTAGAGAGGAACATGAAAAGATTGGGGAAAGACCCGGAAGTCAAACAAAAGGGTTTAGGAGTATAGTGTCAAATGCTAGAGTGGTGGATATTGGCTTTGAATGGAAAAAATTCATACTATTTAATAAACATTTTGATGGAGTATTGGCGAAAGAGGTACTGGATAGAGGGGCAAAAAAAACAGAAAAAACACATGTGGTGCATCAACCAACCGTTGATTTCGATCATGGCGCACTTGTGGTGTCTTTGATCAATCAAGAATTGAAGGAAAGCGTTAAGCCAAAAACTTTCCTTCTTTTCCTTAATTTTGGCTTATATTAAATTATTCACATTTGGCATAGGTTGCTCGATGAAAATTAAGGGAGATTATTTTCTTTTGATGAAAATATTTGGGGTCGTCACCGTTGAAGTAGAAACCTAAAAAATGAAGGTTATGGCCAAATGGGTGAAATGATCGCCAATAGTTCGTCATTAAAATATATATATATATATATATATTTTTGAAAAGTAAAAAAAAAAAAAAAAAGGTTTGAAGGTAACATATCTAAAACCTTAAGTAAGTTACATTCGAATCCAAATAAATAAAAGATTAGTTCATTTCCATTCCTTCTATATTTATTAGATTTTGTGAAATATTCAAATAAAAATCTAAAGGAAAGTAAATCATAAAACATTATAGTTAAATAGATTTTTTTACGGTTCCGTCCATATTTTTTCTATTAAAGTGGTCCTACCTTTATTCCAGCTTTGATTTAATGTCAATTAAATCTGGATTATTGAACTGATTATTATTTTAACCGTTTAGATTTAATAGATATTAAATCAATAGTATGATAAAGAGCGAAACTGGTCCCGTAAAAAATATGGACGAGATCATAGAAATTCTCTAGTTAAACAAGCAGCAAGGAAAAGTTTTTGTTTTAAAATATCTTTTAATGTTTTGATTTTTTTTTTTAACATGTGTGAGAATGATTTTTTGACTTCTTTTTCTAAGTCGCTTCGTAGGATACTTACATACTTGGTCAGTTTACTTAAAAAATTATAATGGGTTGATCCTTTTTAATATTCAAACATGTTTCCATACATGTTTATAAGATTTTTTTTTTTTAAAAAAAAAATCCTTTTTCTATTAAGAACCCTAAAAGACTTAATTTGGCATCCATAATTTATAGAACTCTAAAAAAAAAGCCTAATTTTCTTGAAGGAAACATCAATTATGATTTTTATTTTCAAAAAGCTCTAAGTGTGAAAAAACAATTTTACATGAGAAAACATTCAACTAAGCATTATAAATGTTTTGACAAAAAAAAAAAAATTATGAACGTTCTAAATATAACAAGATTGCATAAACTCATAAAAATCATAAAACATGTCAATAACATAGAATCATGCAAATTTAACTAAAATTGGTTATTATCAAGGCTGTTGTAGCCAGTGGTATCACTATTAGTTTCTTATCAGGATAAACCAGAGTTCAAATCCCTCTCCTCCCCATGGTTAGCTAAGATATATATATATATTAAAATTGGGAAGTTATATATGATCTAACGTCCATTGTGCCATAAGATCAAAAAACACTATTGATATTGCTAAGGAGATCTAAATGTCATGGTTTGAGAGTTTGAAAGCAAGTGGGGATGTTCAACTTGGCTATTATGTGGCGAGTAGCATTAGCAGGTGGTTGTTTGTAACGTGGGATATTTTTTGAAGACGGGTTTGGCCTCTTATGAGCAAACTGGTCAAAAGTTAATGTCATCCTCTTGATCATGACCATGATAGGTTGAAATTAGTTGTAAAATTCAGCCTCCTAAACACATGGTTGCTTGTAACAATGCTACAAGGAACTCTTTAAGAAGGATGGGATAAGGATGGTCCTAGATTAAGTCAGAAGAGAAAGTCTAGCTTGCCATTCAAAATACGAGTAAATATGTTATGGTGAAGGATAGTTAACTACCTTATGGTCACTTTAAGGGGAGTGAACCTCCCATCCTTTGACAAATAATATCAAAGTGGTTATGTTCCAGCTTCATTGAGTTGCTTAAATACTACCTGGTGTGTTAAATGAAAAGGCGAATTGTTGTTGATAAGAAAAGGCTTGTGTTAGTTAAGTTTAAAAGAGTGACCCCTAGACAAGGACATCGTTGCAAGAGGGCAAACTATGTCGTGAGCTCCATCTTGTGTAGGTTAAGCTCAAAGGAGTGGCCATTAAAGGGGGGACATCACTGTAAAGTGCAATTATGTTGCAAGGTGACTTGTATCAAGATCTGCCCAAGTCTTTTATGAGTGTACTTAAGTATACCTTCTTACTGTAGGGCAACATAGCAATATGTGATCTTAAAGGAAGAAGAGATGGGTGAAGGTGAGAGGAATCCTATGGAGACTTGATGTCTTAGCTAAGATGATCTTAGGGGGAGTCTAACAACTAGTGGAGAAGGGTTGGCAATCTTTTGATGTGGGTAGTAGCAATAGTTTGGCCTCATGACAAGGGCGTCGTTTATTTAGGTGAGGGAGAATGTCATAACTTGAGAATTTGACAAGGAAATATATCTAATGTATTAATGATAATCTAATTCCCCTTATGGCTACATATATAAGGGTATTTATACCCAAGATTCCAAGATTTTAGGGTAACTTGCCTAAAAATGGAAAAGACAAAAATGGTATTACTTTAAAGAAGTAATGTACAAGAATACAAAAGGGTAAAAATGAATATTTAAGAATAATAATGATTAATGTGGAAAATTCTCTATGTGGTCCTAAACATGTGGCAACAATTTACTAATGACGTATTGGAAGATGCAAATAAAACAGTATGATCTGGTTGGATGGCCAAGTAAGGATGTGGAGCAAGTGTAGACTTGTCCGAATAGGAGTGGCTAAGGATTCGTGTAGGACAAGACTCTCAGCATTTGGGCAGTAATGATGTTGAGAAAGTGGTTGGGTCGGACAGGACCAAGCTGGTATATGGAGTTTAGCTATTGTTAGGGTATTCTTCCAGTCGACACATAATTTCTGAAAGGTGTGTAGTCACTTAGTACGGCTTAGAGAGTTGATCGGTAGTAAAGAGTAACTCGTCTTTGGTAAGAGTTGGCTGGAGTAAGATGATTTTCCTTACCAATCCCTTTAGTCTTTGGGCTCAGCTGTAGGTTAAAGGCTTAGTAGCTTAATTCATATCACTTTCTATAGGTGATTTATCAAGAACTTTAGTACCATAGCTGCCCCCTTGACTAAACTAACAAAAAGGAGTGAAGGATTTAGATAGAATGACCGAGCGGAGTAAAGCTTTAGAGAAATCAAGGAGAAACTCACCTTTACCTCGTAAATTCTTTGAATTGGAATGTGATGCATCGGGAGTTGGAATTGGTGTTGTCCTGATGCGGGAGCAAAGACCCATCACCTACAACAGTGAAAAGCTTAGCGGTGCTACCTTTGACCTATTCTATATACGAGAAAGAGTTATACTCTCTTTAGCGAGCCCTTACATTTGGAAACACTATTTGCTACCACGAGAGTTTATCATATATACAGACCATGAGTTTCTTAAACATCTTGGGAGTTAGAATAAACTTTTGAAAAGACAAGCTAAGTGGTTAGAATTTATGGAAGGGTTTTTGTATGTCATCCGGCACAACAAGAGAAGCGCAAATGTGGTTGCCGATGCCTTGTCATGACAGAAAACCTTGCTAACCACTCTGTAGACAAAAATATTAGGATTCTTACTCATTATTGAGTAGTATACTCATGATCCTCATTTCGGCCCTATTATAGAGTAGTGCAAGGATGAAATTGTTGTTAAGGGATATTATCTTAAGGATGGTTACCTATTTAAGGATAAAAGGTTGTATATACCAAGCTGTTCTACACATGAACTATTGGTTAGGGAAGTTCATAGCGCTGGTTTACTTGGTTATTTTGGAGAGACCAAAACAACTAGTTTGCTAAAAGAAAAATTTTATTGGCCTAGTTTAGCTAAGATGTCCATAAGGTAGTAGGTAGTTGTGAAGAGTGTAAGCAGGCTAAAGGGAAGAGGGAACTTCATGGAGAATACATGCCCTTACCGATGCTAACCTTACCTTAGGCTGACTTCAGCATAGACTTTGTCTTAGGGTTGCTACGGATGTCTAAAGGAAAAGATTCTATATTTGTTGTTGTGGACCGCTTTAGTAAAATGGTACACTTCATCATGTGCCATCGAACTAAGATGCTTTTTTGATTGCTGATTTGTTTTTGTAGGAAGTTGTTTAACTGCATGGGGTACTGAAGATTATTGTCTCAAATTAAGGCACAAAATTTTTGAGCCGTTTTTGGAAGACTCTTTGGAAAAGACTTGGAACTAAATTTGTATTCAGCTCCAATACCTACCCTCAAATTTATGGCTAGACTGAAGTAGTAAATAGGACGTTAGGCAATCTACTCAAAGGTATCTTAGGAAAGAACTTGAGGGATTAGGATTTGTACTTACCAATCGTGGAGTTTACATACAACTACACTGTTCATAGTACCATTAGGAAGACCCCATTTGAGATCATCTATAGCTTTAATCCTACTATTCCCTTAGATATGATTGATACCTTAGAATTTGCTAAAGGGAGTCAATTTAAAGTCGACCGAGTCCAAGAATTACAAGTGCTACTAGTCTATAACTAGGAAGATTGCTAAGTTCAATTAGAAACAACATGAGATTAGCAGCTGAGACTGCCAAATTGTTACTTTCTAGCCATGAGACTCAGTATGGATCCAACTTAGCTGAGAATGATTCCTATACTTGAGATAGAGCAAACTATCTCCTCAAGTTGATGATCCATTCAAGGTCTTGGAGAAAGTCAACTGTAATGCTTACTAAATTGAGTTACCTAATAACTATGGTATTTCCCTAACTTTCGATGTGTCTAATTTGATTTCTCACCGACTAACAAAAGAAGATCCTGTAAGTGCCCTAGAGGAAGGAGCAGACACCACTTCAGATTTGAGGATAAATCTTTCTGACCCCCAAGTAGATGATATGAATCAGCCTCCTGGACTGATCACCTGCAACTAAGCTAGATGACTCTAAGGACTCACTTGAAGGATACTAGTTCAAAGACGAAGGTTCTTGTCCCGACTTGATCACTTACATACTTGACTACTAGACCTTCACATATGTCAGACCCGTTCTTGTCCATCAGTTATGCTTTACCCCAAAAAATAGCTTAAGACTAGTTGAGCCGAGCTCCCAATCTAACCACAGACATCCAACTGTGACTCAAGCTAACTCCTCTTCAAAAGGACTGATTAAACACCAACTTGACCTAGATTAGGTTATCTTTTAACTACAAATTATTCTCTCACTTTCACTCACTTGTAGCATATTTCTAACATTTAGCTACTGCATGACATGTGTCTTTTAGCATAACATTTTAGAAGGATTCTTTTCTCTTCCTTACTAAATATTCTTTATCTCTTTTACCTCTTTTAGTATATATTATGTAACTTTATTGTAAGGATGTCCCCTTTTGTCTTTTCATACATGTAAATTAACCTTATTAGATAGGTATATAAACCCCTACCTATTTGTACGTAGAGACAACTCATCAAATATCAAATTATTCAAGTATCCTTTGAGCAACCATAGTGTTCTTATTATTCTTTAATTCTTATCTATTCCTTTTAGTAAGGAGTAGTAGCGAGTGACCCTTCAATTCGAACCGGTGAGTCACAGCCAACAAATTATAGGTCGAGTAGGATCGAGTGGTGCATCATATTCATTTGGTAGATGGCCAAATTTTTCTAGCTTTTTCTTTTGCTTTCTTTTGGTTCGCCATCATTGTGCTGCCTCTCCATGTGTTAGACTTTAGAGACGCATCGATAAAACAAACTATTACAGAATCTAATCTTGATGACAAAGCTTAACTTGCTGATCTTCCATCTAAACTCCTTAAATAAACTCAACCAACTGTTCCTGTTTCAAATCCTCACTTCACACTAACTAAACCTCACTCCCTTGTAGTTTATACTCAGCCAACCATTCAAATTGATCCAATACCTGTTCCAGCTTCTGACAAAACTCTAGTCATCTCACTACAATCTTTAGATCCTAAATTTCCAACACCTCAAATTGCCACTCCTATTATAAACCTTGAAGAACAAATACCTCCATAAGGAAACACAGAAGCTCTTTCTATTGATTTCAATAAAGAAGCTACTGTACCTGTTCTAACTCAGACTATACCTACTTCTGTGAAGAACAAAGAACCAACCTTTATTGTGAATAAACCATCTGAAGCTACTGCTTCGCCTAACAAGGTGATTCCATCATATTCTGGAAGATTTAAGCTCTATGATAGGAAGAAAACAAAAAGATCTCAAAAATAACTTTTCTCATTCTAGTTTTTTTGTTTTATGTTAGGATCTTTTGTTCTAATCAAACTCTATTATAGTATCAGTTTCTTTTATTTTTTGATGTTAAGTCCCTCTATGAACTTAGCTATGTACGTTTTGTTATTCAATGAAGTCTTTTCAGTCTGCATATATTGTTTATTTATATACATTAAGGGAGAGTTAATCAATAATCTCTGATGCTAACAAAAAAGAGGGAGAGAAAAAAAAAAACATTTAAGTTTTGCACAACATGTTGATTGTGTGAGCTATGTGAATTTTCACTAGTTTTTTTTTTTTTTATTATTGGATATCAATTCAGTTTGCTTTATTTTTTTGGATCTATAAAGTGCTTTTGCTATCATCAAAAAGGAGGAAAATATTGGATATCTCTCATGAATTTTGATGATAACAAAAAGGGAAGAATGTTAATAAATTAACAAGTATGTAGGTATTTAGAGAGTTTCTTAGAAGGTTTAAAATTGCAATTTGAGTTATTTTCATAAACCTATTCAAAAGGTTTGACTTGATTGAAAAACAGACAAGTATAAATTTATTCAAATAATGCTTTAGAAAGCTTTTATAAGAATAATCGATATAGCACTTCAGAAACATGTTCAGAGACTTCGAAGGAAAAAAAAGGCTAACACTCTTCAGAAAATTATTTAGATAGTTAATCTAGAAGAGTAATGTTGAAATTTGATCAGATTCAAAATAAACAAGGCTTAGCTCTACTAGATTGGGTGTATTAGGGAAATATACTTAATCTTGTTTTACTCAAGATGGAATTATGAATCCACGGGGATTATTTTAAGCAAACGTATCTTTAGATAAATCAAAGATATATATAAGAATGGTAAGGATAAGATTGGTTTCGAATCTTGTGGGATTTCATGGTTTTTTTTTTTAAATTGAAGCTTATTTGAAAATTGTTGTTTAAGCATATCATATGCAAGCTGCTGATCAAGCATATCCTACTAAGCTCAGAGGATCAGATTAAAAATTCAATTCACTGAGATTTTCTCTAAAATATTTATGGATTATCTAGATGTTGAAAAGGATAAACATGATTTGAAGATAATTCTCATTGTCTTTTAGCTGTTGGAAGACTCAAGTATAAAAGAAAAAGTGATTTAAAATTATACAGATGAATCTAAGAAGCAAAAGATTACATATACATTATATTTGAAATGAGAGCTATTTCTACTATCTAAAAGAACACATAACGTATTTTAAATATTTCTCCAAAAAGTTGAACTGAAGTGAATTTCTCATCAATCATTACTTGTTTTTATTTGAAATCCTTTGGAGATTCATATTGTTATTCTCACTTGTCTCTCTTGTAAAATTTGTTTGTTGTTTGAGTTGAATTATACTCTGTAGATCTGTATTAGCTTAGATTGAAGAAAAGCTAAAGAGGTAGAGTATAGTATAGTAAAGCTTATGTGTAGCAGTTGCTTATAAATCTCTTATAATTTTGTTATAGTGATTAAGTGAAACGGTATCGATGAAGTAGATTAAGTCCTTAATAGTGGAGCTGGAAGAGAGTAGTAGACAGAAGGCTAAAGCTCTATAAATCCTCAACTTAATATTCTCTTTCCTTATCTTTTTAATTTACGTTATTTAATTGTATTGATTAGTTGTGTGTTGAATTATTAAAATATCACTACTTACCATTTTAAGTTATTAAGAGGGGTATTTTTCTTATATAAATTTTTTTTTTATAAAAAATTTAAAGATATCAATTCACCCCTCTCCCCCCCCTCTCTTGATATCTTATATAAGACTAGCATAATCCGAATGCAAGGCAAAAGGGACTTTTACCTATAGTTGTCTTATGTGTGGTTCGATACCCCAAGAATTATAGGGAACTAATTCACCCATTGGCTACCTACTCATTTTACCCCCTTCTTTAGGCTTCCGAGGACTATCCTATTGATGGCCTTGACTTGCCCATTAGTTTGGGGGTGAGTAACAAACGTGTAGCAAAGCTAGATGTGGTGCTTATCACAAAAATTCCAGAACAACATACTATCAAACTATTTGTCGTTATCTATGATGAGGGCATAGGGGACCTTCAATCTAGTGAGGATGCTCATTAGAATGAAACCTTCAGCTACTCTTACGATGATGCTAACGATTGCTTGTACCTTTATCCACTTAGTAAAGTAGTTTGTGACAACCAAAATGAATTGACATCCTTCGGATGCCTTCAGGAAGGGTCCAAGAACATTAAGTCCCCATTATGTAAAGGACCAAGGGCTAGTCATGTGGTGGAGCTCGAAACTGGGCATACGATCTATGGGCATGTGCTTTTGGTAACTATGACATTGTTACGCCAAAGTTTACGTATCTTCTTACATGGTTAGCCAGTAGTATCTATGTAAGCCCTAGGAAAAACAATAGTTGAACCTTAACTCAAGTCCGAGTGTTCTAAACGGTACAATAAGTCGATAAGGCTAATAATAATAAAAGAAAATGAAGTTTAATAAATCAAATATAACACCGATAACAAAACCTTCGGAATTTATCAAAACCCTAAATCGCTTACTAAAACCCTAAAATTCGTTTATGCATCATTAATCGAAACCGAGCTCAAAATTGCTCGAGACCCAAAAATCATAAACGTAAACCTATAAAATAGTTAAATATTACACAATAGCAATAAAATTATAGTCGAATATAATTTTCGACTAAATTGCCTATTTGTACGATATTGTAATAAAATTTTCATAATAACTTGTAAAAATTATAATTGTAACGGATACCGGTTAAATTAATAAAATTTCACAGAATTTTGAAAACTAATCTACGAGGAAATTCGTTATAATTTATATGATTCGAAAAATTACACATAATTTTTAATAAATATCATTTTCCTTCTCTACTAATTTCAATTTATCTCATTTCCTTCTTCCCTTTCCCATTTCACATTCCTTTCCTGCGTACAAAAGCAAATCTAACAAAATGAAAGTTAAAAGAAACAGCACACGTAACGGATCATCTTGCCAGGTGTTGAATAATTAAATCAAACAAAACTCTTGCAATTAATATGGCGTAAAATCTAAGCTACTCAATAAGTAAAATAAAAAGAAAAGAAAACAACATTCTGGACACATTTTAACAAATGAAACCGTGAGAAAAACAGAGAGGAAGAAAAGAGAGAAGAAGGAAGAAAAAGAAGAAGAAAAGAAAAGGAAGGAAATTAAAAGACTAGGTAAGTATTTTATTTGTAGATGTATGTTATATATAGTATACATATGTATAAAGGTAGTATTTTTAGAGTATTTTCTTATAAATATAATATGGTATATGTACACTAATACATAAATTAAATAGTGTATGTATGTATAAGATTAGATATGTATACATGTATGTACAAAGGTATATTATACATGAGTAGATGTATTATGTATATTTGTTGGAATACATATGATGGGTATTATGTATTTTATACTATAGT